>CM046045.1:21737695-21747695 GCA_025215565.1 Flaveria ramosissima
AATTGTCCCAAATCTTCTAAGTGACAATGGTCGCATATGACGCGCCACATATAATCTAAGTAAAAATTATACACATTTTGCATTTTCTTTCTAAATTTCTAGGTCATGACCAACATAAACATGTAGAATCCTCATGTCTATATCAAATTCGATCAATGTCATAGCAAGATCAATTATATAACTAATCGAATGGATCATGTTACACTTTATATGAAGTCAAATCATAGAAATGATGAACTCTCATTCTTTTGATTGTAGTAGACGTTTGATCATATCAATTTAATGGATACGATTAGGATTTCTTATGTTTATGATGGTTATCAAGAAAGTTATTGCCCATATCAGGACATTTTTTGTAATATTTATTTTGTGCATCTTTTCTTCTTTCTTTATATAAATATATATGATGTTTATCATGAAAGAAAACATAGAAAAAAAATAAACATTGCTCACTTAGCAATTTATATGCCATAAACTTCAAAACGCACCTTAAAACATAAAGTTTACACTCTTGACACTAAACTTTGATTGTTCTATAAGTTAAGTCGTCAAGACTGCATTGATCGATGCAATTCTTGACCTCTTGGATAAACAAGAATCACTCGAATACATTGTCTTTTTTTAATAATCTTAACAAGTAACAATGTTCGTACTATATGTTTATTATGATTTAATATACATCAATAAGAGTTTTCAAACCGGTCTTTTGTTATTTGTTAGATCATTTGTATAATACATGCGTCAAATAAAGGAGGTGTGCATGCGTCAAATATGAGATTACTCAAGAATGGGTTAATATGGGTAAATTACTTTTGTTAGATAAGTTGATTTACATCTTCTAAAACTATATATTAGGTCATCCTTATAAAACTTGCTTACTAGAAATGTACGAATGGATTAGCTCAACTCTTATAGGTCGCCATCATTGCTTCAACGCTGCTTGTGATCGTCACCAGTCTCTATAAAAGTAAACATACCAACGTCTCAAATCAAACTCATCTCTATGATAACCTATCGTGACCTCAACCAAATTGATAGTTGTTTAAACACACATGTTTTGACTTGTCACGTATTCTAACTATCCGTTTTGACAGGCGATTAAGACTGTCGTGTCGTTATTCGTGAGACTCGAATCATCGTCACACAACGATCGATAAAGAATTGAGGATTAGTATCCCACTTCATTTTTTACTTGTTTACTATTTATAAAAATATTAATCAAAAAAGTTATTTTGAGTGGGCAATTAATCAAAAAAGAAAAAAAAAGTGAGAGTTGACGCGTGAGGCTCGAGAAGTGCGTGGGCGCGCGTGATGTGTCACGTTATCGCATGATGAAGCCGGTGATCACGGTGAAAGGGTCCCTTCTCTTACCGTCAAATTTAATTTCATTATTATTATTATTACAAAAGAAAGTAAACTAAAGTATATTTGGTAGGTAAAGTTTTTAATATAACAATAAAGAAAATTTTATGATTGTTTTTCTAAACAGACTAAACTAGAACTAAAATTAAAAATGAAATCTAATTAATAATTATACTTATGTTAAAGTTCATGTATTATGAGGGTTAAATAATTTAAAACTTTTGTAAACTAACAAATTCTATAAAGATTATATGTTTGATGCTATCAGCATTTAAAGAAATAGAAAATAATAAAGACTTAAGAATTGATAATAACAACCAATGAAGATTTAATAGTTATATAATTATGTTTTAAGATAAGGTATAATTTAAAATCTTTTTATGATTTAGTAAATTTAGTAAATTATTAGAATAAGAAGATTTATAATTTGAATATTTAATTAGTAAAATCCATTATTATTTAACATGGAGATAGAGCAGGGAAACAAAAATCTAGACTTAACCAGAGATTGACATGATGAACCAAGTTATTTATATATTAGTAAAGCAGTGGTTGCATAACGCGACAGGAAACACAACAAACTAAAACACTGCTAAATCGCTTGAACAACTAATTGATGAATTATCTTACGGAGTTAAAGGATTAATAAAAGTTTAATGAAATTGGTTGTTTACATAATTAGATACTAGCAAGAAGTTGAAAACCATCAAACAACAACATCAAAGATACATTAGAGACTTGCATTATGTGCAAAATTAAAGATTAAAACATGAGGTACGATTAGCTAACCCAAAAACATACAAAAAATAATTATAAAATTTATTTGGAAGGATGATCAAGTACTGAGTTACGTTTATTCATATATTTTGGATAATATATTTAAAAGAAAGTTGTAACAAAAAAAAGAAGTCGTTAATCATGAGGTTAGTGATCTAATCCCACATACCTCTAATCACGGCGCCGTTAGTTACGCCTATATTCCGTTCACTTTTGATTTGAATCTTAATTATTGTACAATATTCAATGCGAGATGTACATGTATTTTTATAGGAAAAAAAACAGGTCTGAATTTTGGCGGTAACTTTCCTCTGTTATGCCGACCAGTAATTTGTGATGAATTGTTATACCGACAACATCAGTGATAGTACGGATGTTTTGTCGCATGAAACAAATTGGATGTAAAAGTAAAAAATTACACTAAAACTAGACAATCAAGAAAGGTACTATACTCAGGCATATGTCACCCTCAAACTCGAAAGGTGTTTGACAACGTTGTGAGGCTAGGATCGGATCGGCCGGTTCGACCAGGCCGATCATGAGTCGTTACGTGTATCGAACCGATCACTACTATTAGAGGGCTTGAACCGGTCGGTTGATCCCGAGTCGGCGGGTCGTACATGTTGAACTGGTTTTTGGATTGGTTGAACTGTTTTTTTAATAATTTTTAATTTTCAGTAATTTTTTACATATATTTATTAAAATAATTATAATCTTATCTAGTTCTAAAAGCATTGGTGTTTGATGAGAAACTCAAATGACGTTTAAAAGTTAGGAGATGCGTGATATTTGACATAACTTACAAACAGTATTTCTCTTATGACCCCTTGGTTGTTTGTAGGTGGTGTGAGATTAGTAGGGATGTAAACGAGCCGAGCCGAGCCCGAGCTCGCTTAGGCTCGAGCTCAGCTCGTTTTGGTTTTAGGAAGCTCGAGCTCGAGCTCGGCTCGTTTATAGTTTTATTTATAAAGCTCGAGCTTGGCTCGTTAGAAAATTTTCAAGCTCGAGCTCGGCTCGGGCTCGGCTCGTTTATTGTTAAATTATTAAAATTTTATTTTATTATAATTACTTTTACAATTATTTATAATCATAATTTTTATGTATAACATACTATATATTATTTAATTATTTTTTATCATAACAATATATTTAATAATATAATTTAGGTAAATGTGTATTTATATATATTTAATATGCAAATAAAAAACTTTATAAACAAAAAACTCGTTTAGGCTCGCGAGCCAGCTCGAGCTCGATATCTGAAGCTCGGGCTCAAGCTCGTTTAGTAAACGAGCAATAATCTGAGCTCGAGCTCGAGCTCGGGCTCGAGCTCGTTTAAGCTCGGCTCGATTCGAGATTTTTTCGAGCCGATCCAGAGTAGCTTGCGAGCCGGCTTGACTCGTTTACACCCCTAGAGATTAGATTGTGGTACCGTGGGTATGATTAACTCCAACATGAATATATTCTTTTTGGTAAACATTTTTCTTTAATTAACTGTTCTAAATCTATTTTTTTGATGTCTCGCTTAAAGTTTTTCTAAATCTATTTTGATGTCTCAATTAAAGTTTGAATCCAACAACACTTGAGTGATAAACATACACTTTTACCACTAGACTACTGTTACTGGTTGTTTGTTTATACAAACATATATTTATATTTCTACCAGACTGTTTGTAACGGTAGTTATCTAGTGATAATGTATTGCTTCTTGAGTGTTCTACTTTTAAAAGATATATGTATCTTTGTCGTCGTTTCTAAGGTATACTTTTCATTAAAAAATGAATCAGTGTCATATTTTGTGATGATCAAATAATGTATATGACTATAGATGTATCATATATCCACAAAGTTACTACACATTTTAAATGGTAAATATCTAAATTATGTGTTAAATAATTAATAAATTAGATTATATTTTATACAAAACTATGCATTAAACGCACACATGCTCAATGTATATCTCAATATGACCTTTTTCATTGACCAAACTTCGTCTCACTTAAAACAACCTAAAACAAGTAATACGACATGATTGAGCGAATATAAACGTTTTAAATCAATAAATTAAACAAGGAAAACAAGTAATATGACAATCGAATAGAACATATTTTACTTTTCATAAGATTTATTAAAATAAAAGTTCATTTATTGGGTTTACTTGGTTTATGTTCGTCCAGTACAACGATAAACGAACAAATGTATACTATTAAGAAATATATCATATTCATTTATTTTTGTGTTTTTCCTCTTTATGTTCTTTTAACTTAAATTTAACCTTTATGCTCGTATTTATCTAATATGATATGTAATTGCGCCTCAATGGTGACGATATCTCCGAGACTCTAACCTCGCTTAAGCTCTTAGTGAACACTAACAACTAGGGCTGCAAATGAACCGAACGAATACGAACAAGACATTGTTCATGTTCGTTCGTTAAGAAATAAACTTGTTCATGAGCTGTTTACGAACACTTACCGAACGAGATTTCTTGTTCGTGTTCGTTCATTGAGAAAATGAACATGTTCATAAACTGTTCACGAACACTTACCGAACGCAAATTAATACAAACAAAAACAAACGAACACAAACAACTGTTCATGAACATGACAAACACAAAGAATCTAATAAACACAAACCAATACAAATTATTATAGATTTATTTTAGAATTAAATTTATATTTTTATTACAAACATTACACAAAATCAATCAAAAATAAATAAGTAGTTAACATAAATATCAAAAAAATACTTGATATAATAGTTATAAAAATAACTGACACAAAAATTAAGAATATAAACGAACACATTATCCAACGTTCACGAACGAACATAAATGAACACATTATCGAACATTCACGAACATAAATGAACAAACGCAACTTGTGTTCATGTTCGTTCGTTTAACTAAACGAACGGAATTAAACGAACGGAATTTTCTTGTTCGTGTTTGTTCATTTACTAATGACTCCCTAGTGATATCTCTTCCAATCTTCCATCACATATCATTTCATCAAGTTAATCATTCTAGTATGGGTGATAAAATTGGGATTCAGTTATATTCAAAATATTTACAAAAACTTTTGAATTATTTTTTACAAGACACATAATATATCCTTAACCGTATTATATACCAACAAAAGTCATATTGATAACATGTGCGCATCACGTATAATCTTTAATGCTTCTTTTACTTTTATTTTTTATTAACTTAAATTAAGCCGCTGAATACTTAAAATTTATCTCCTTTAAATATAGCGATATCTACACAATTTATACCACATACTTATCTATTTGTTTTTTACATATAACTTTTTGTTTTTCTTTATAAATTTGATTTAATTAAAACAAAGTCTTAAATAAAATCCAAACTTGCACATGTTTTTTTATCAGATTCAATATTTTTAACGGTTTGTTTTGTTCTATCACGACGTGCTTATTTGTTATCAACGCCCCCATGTGACTTTTTCTAAAGCTTTATCATATATATAAATTCTGAATATTATCAACGATCTCACCGCCATATGTGTTTGCGACAGATTCTTTTTTATGTAAAGTTTCGAATGTTATCAATGACATCTAGGTTTTGTTTTTCTTACCTTCAAAGTGAGCGAACGTGGTCACGTTTCAATGTATATTTATTTTCATGGTATTACATCTATGTCGCGACACGGATATCTTAATACTAGTTAAATGAATAATACATATGTATAAAAACGTAACACACCAACTTTTTATTGAACAATTAGTTTACGCAATCTGTAATTTTACTTCTAAATCTACATATTTATCTATCGTAAGAATTTCTTCTCTCAAACCAATTAATATAACACTCATTGATAATGATAAGATTGAACAACTTATAATATCATACCTTTGGTGGAACCCACAAAATAACTAATGGTAGTTTTTTAAGTATGAACAGGGGACAATATGTCAACCACCATCAAAGAAAAAACCAACAAATTAAAACCCATTAACATTCTGACATCCACCACAATCCCCTCCATAAATACCACCATAACCACCTCCCATTTCCCCTCACCCCCAAACACACTCCCACCTGACCACAATGGGCATCACCACCCTCATCCTCCTAACCATCATCTCACTCTCCTCATTCGCCGACGCCAGAATCCCCGGAAACTACGCCGGGGGTTCTTGGCAGAGCGCGCATGCCACCTTTTACGGTGGCAGTGACGCCTCTGGCACAATGGGTATACACTATATATACCCTCATTCCCCTCACATTGTCTAATTCTTCCTACATTGATGTAATTAGCTAATTATTTACTTTTGTTATTGTAGGTGGTGCTTGTGGATATGGGAACTTGTATAGTCAAGGTTATGGTGTGAACACCGCGGCGCTGAGCACCGCGTTGTTTAATAAAGGGTTGAGCTGTGGTGCGTGCTTTGAGATTAAGTGCACCCAGGACCCGAGGTGGTGCCACCCCGGGAGCCCGTCTATTTTTATCACGGCTACTAACTTTTGTCCTCCTAACTACGCGCTTCCTAATGATAATGGTGGGTGGTGTAACCCGCCCCGGACGCATTTTGATCTTGCTATGCCTATGTTTCTTAAGATTGCTGAGTACCGGGCCGGCATTGTCCCCGTCTCATATCGCCGGTAACTAGATCATTTTTTACACACATTGATATCGTTAAAAAATGTTGTTAGAAAACAATGAAAAGTTAAATGGCCAAATTAAAATAAATAAAAAAACCAAAATTGAGCTAAAGGGTGACATTTATGACTTTATAGTAGTGATTTCTTTTAGCTTGTGAAATGACAAAAATGACCTTGGTGTTTTTATGTATTACTACAGGGTCCCATGTAGGAAGGCTGGTGGGATTAGGTTCACAATCAACGGGTTCCGTTACTTCAACTTGGTTTTGATCAGCAACGTCGCGGGTGCAGGTGACATTCAAAAGGTCTGGGTCAAAGGGTCCAAGACCAACTGGATGAGCATGAGCCGTAACTGGGGTCAAAACTGGCAATCAAACGCAGTTCTAGTTGGTCAGTCACTCTCCTTCAGAGTCACAGCCAGTGACCGACGCACATCCACCTCATGGAACATCGTTCCCGCTCATTGGCAGTTCGGCCAAACCTTCACCGGAAAGAATTTCCGAGTGTAAAACATGATTTAGTTCCACTTTTGCCCTTTTTGTCGTTGACTGTTTTTGTTAGTGCGGTGTTACTTTTTTTTTGTCGGGGACTAAAAAGCTAATATGTCGAAAGATGGAGGATCGAAAAAGACGTGTGTGGGAAAAATATTAATTTTCGGGGATACGTAGGTTTGTTTGTTAGGCTGAGGCGGCTTCAAAAAATAGGTTGCCCGCAGCAAAATCTAAAGGGAATATATGTATAAGTTTAATTGCTTGCTTTTATAAGTTAGTGGCATTTTGTTGTTAATTTTGTTGTTGACATGTGTTAATTTTGATTAATGGATTGATTTTGGTTATATATTATATCTAATGGATTGATATTAGTTATAATGAAAACTGTCGCACTTGATAGCAAAATGTCTTTCTTTTATCTAAGAGGTATAGTGTTTAAATCGTATAATATGTATATATATAGAAGTGGTTATAAAAGTGAGTATAATTATAATCAATTATATTGAATGAAAATATTAATAAAGTGTGTATGAACTTTGAACATGAAAATAAGTCAACACAATCAAGATGTTTTGGTTGGAAGGGCTATGCTCAAAAGGTGTGGACATGATACATCAAAGAATTTTCATCTTGAGATGTTGGATGATAAATAGTTAAAGCAGAAGAATTCATGAACGTTGTTATTTTTTAAACATAGAAAGTATCTATTTACCATATTTATAAAAATACAGTATTTTTTACTTGGTTAATCATTAGGGGAAGCAAAGACAATGAAATAGTTTAGGAGTATATGAGTATGATTTCTTAATTAAAACTAAATAAAGATGAGATTAAAACCATTTCAAAATCTAGTTCTCCAAGTTAGACTATATTCTAATATTAGCCTTATTTGACTATTTTTAGATATATTTATTACTGAAAAATACCAAAAAGTTCGATATTGCTTTAGTGAGCTAAAACCATTACAATGACATATGGAAGAAAACTGGATGGTCGTTATATAACTAGAATAATATAGTTGTTTTATAACTTTATTGTATACAACACATGTACTCAAAAATCAATATTGGAATAGAAAACTTTAGATTATTGAGTAATGTACGTATAACCAAAAGAAGAACAATATTTAAAATAAAGCCAAATTATAGTTTTTAAGTGAACTATATGGTATTACAATAAGTCAAGCCTAACTTGTCTGTTTGAAAGCAGATCTATATCGATCGGCCGCAAAACCACTGCAAATACATTCGAAACGCGGTGAGATAGTTATTTTCTAACTTTGATTTTCATTAAAAACCTATACTTATAATCAATATTGGAATGGAAAACTTTGGATTCTTTGAACCGTAAAAGAAGAAAGATAAAGATAGTGAGTGAGCATGGGATACCCTTTTATTATGTTCAATTGTCCTTTAATCAAGGAGTGGTCAAAGTCACTTCTCTTGGGGGAATTGCTTTTTGCACCACTCAAAACAAAAGCCTAGAATTTGGCATTGGGTATTTGTACTCTTCTCAAGTAGGCAAAAATGGGTATCTTGTACTCTAATGTTTAACCCTATACTTTCTTTAATCTTCTTAATCAACTCCTTCAACTTCTCTTTCCCCCAATACACATATGTTTTATGTTTACATGTCTCTAGTATCAAATTTTCTCTTGTTACTTCGTTTGATATAAATATAATATCATATCGTATAACACGATAATGACGATCTGTCACTATCTTGATAGAAAGGTAACACAATATAAGTTATAGTCATGGTTCCGATTCATACAAATGATGTATGCACTATGAGTATCCAAACAAACACAACAAATAAACAAGTAAAACCAACCATAAGAGACAATGTTTATAGCCGAAAGGGTGAAAATTATTTTGAGTTATATCTTTGGCATTTTCATTGACTTATGTGGAATGCTTTTGATTGATGGACCCAAAACTTCAACCACTTAGGTGAACTCCTTGTGTATAAAAATTATTATCAATACTTTATATTTGAAAAACCTACCTAATAATTGATTTATTTACTTAAGGAGTTGTATACCTTTTTCGGCTACTAAATGGGTAGAAAGATAAAAAAAAATGACTGACACATGAGCAACAAATGTGACATATACACCAGTGAAAAATAGTAAAATACAATACGGGATTATTATCTTTATGGACAACTATACAAGTATACTAACTCTTACGATGACGCCATTTGTTGTTATGATGACATCATATTCGCCGCTATACAATTCTTATGATGACGTCATTTTCTGTAATTACCAACGTTAATGGTTAATTGGTTATTAATATTAAACGTGCTTTTATAAATTATTTTAAAATGGATTAAAGTTCTGTTTGAATTTGGGCTGGGTAGTGGGCTTTTTTATATGTAACAAAGCATTGGATTTGGTATGGGCCTATCTAGTAGATATATTATGAACTAAAGAACAGAGATTATGACCCGGTAAAAAAATTCATGTTGTAGTTTGATTCTTGTGTAAATTTGAGTTTATTTACTTTGAAGTATCTTTTTATAGCTAGTGTTTTTTCATGATCAACTAATGACAAATTAATAGGTCCTTTCATGTTATGTGCATATTTAATGATGAAGTTTGTAACTAACTAGTATGAAATCCGCGCTTCGCGACGGTGTTGTCATCCACGTTTCGTGGGGGCGTCGTCATCTGCAGTGGTATATTTTGAATGGTGACATGGATATGGTGTGGGTTTTAAATTTGTAAAAGCTAATATAATCA